>JAXQQM020062528.1:0-23664 GCA_034641835.2 Pinus albicaulis
CACGATAAATGTAACTTCAACTGATAGACGCATAAAATAAACATTTAAGCGATACATAGAGATATATGACTCTCTAACTTTAGGAAAATCGCTATCAGATTTTGGGGAAAAACAATTAAGATAAACAAATAACTCAAGCTACTAAGAGCGAACTCCTAGATATATTATTTTGAGTTATCGGGCCGCACACCAACTAAGATTGCGGTTTTAGGCAAAGGAAAGATCGATACAAGACCTCTTTGGTTCGGCTAATAGGACAATCAAACACTCAAAGAAAGGTTTAGAGATGGAGCTTTGACTAGCCATGAGTAAACGGTATCGTAAATCATACTTAGCATGCATAGCAACCATAAATGAATCAGGCAACAAGTTCCTCAGTGATCAAAGAGCAGTTAAGAATTCTTTGATATGACTAAGAAGAAAGAAAAACATAGAAGCTGTAGTAAAATTAGGAAACTTGAGGTGCCTTCATGGGCATGTCTCAAATCTATTCTTTACCGACCTACAACAAGCAAGAAACATGGAAACATGTATGAAAACTAAGGAAACATAACAGAGAGGAATACTACACCATTTTACCAAGTCAAGGAATCCAACAACAGTCCTCTTTCATCATCTAAAACATTCAAGAAACTATCCAATGCATGAGAAAAGTATTTCTTCCAAGCTTGTATAACCATATATTTCTCTATATCATCAAGTTAAGCCTCATTTACAATGAAATCTCCAGGAATATATAGGCCAAAGTGAAGGAGAACCTCCTAGTGCAACTAGCAAGCTCACTGGCCCATCAAAAATATATGATTTTGTCCTTGAGGCTTTGTAAAGCCCAAGGCACAAAATATCTATAAAAATATCCTAAAAATGATAAAAAAGGAAATTAAATTGACTTTTCCTAACTGACAATGGCCAAAAAAGGCTAAACGCACATTTGGAAAAGCCACTTCAGAAAACTGCAATTTTCACCAAAATGCTTCAGAAATATAGCAACAGAAAATTACCTGTCTTGTGGGCAACTTTTGGAGGACTTCCCGATGTCAAAATGAGGCCCGTGATGGCTCATTGGAAAGCCCTAGATGTATAGTTTCTTAAAATACTTTTTTTCCCAAAACTGATCATTGGAAGCCTATGAAAATCTCACCTGTGTGGAAAAACCCAAAAATTATCCTTTGCCGATATGCGAGGCAGAGTGTTGAAAAAGTGACTGTTTTTTGCCACTTTGGGGGACCAAAACATCTTCAATTGATCTGAAATTTTCTGATTAGATGCCCCTGAAATTAATGCATCCAATGATACCACTTTCAACCTTTTAGGATGCTTCAAACTAAAATGGTGATGCCCACGATTTTCTTCAAAAATCCCAAAAATGTCAAAAAACAAAAACTTGTCGAATTATGCCCAATTTTGGCGAGCATAACCCTCATGGGTTTTCAGAAGCATGCTGAGAAGTGGAGGCAAAAATTTTGAGCCTTGATATTCGTTTCTTCACTTTTTGTACCGGGCGCCTCTTTCGGGCCACCTTGAGCTTTTCTTGTGTAACCTTCAATTTTCTTCGGGCAAATTGATTTAGCTTCTTATAGTGCCCGATCATTTTCCTTTGAAGGCTTAAGTCTCTATTAGCTCTTTCCAACTTATTCTCCAATTTTTTATTCACCCTTTCAAGCCATGCTTCTCTATTGTTTTCTATTTCTTGGGTGAATAAAGTAGTAAGAGGAAAAGATCGAAAAAGGGCTTCCTCTTCCTCTTTTTGTTTCTCCAAAGCTCTTTTGAGTCCCATAGTCCTAGGCCTCTTCCTCCTTGGTCGATCTTCTTCTTCAGTGTCATTGAATTCGCCCATAAGTTCTTCCAACTTGATTTGTGCTTTGGAGGCTTCCATTTGGTACTTGATAGCCCGTGCCTCATAAAATACCATGTGGAAATTCATTTGCTTGCTTTGTGTCTGCAAAAAATGTATGAGGTCCTTAGACCTCTCTAGATCAACTCTTAGGTCATGAATTTGTTCTTCTCTATTTTGCAAGAGGGACTGAAGGATTCTAGCCTCATTTTCACTTTCATCACTATTTATCTGAATTATATCAAAATCCCTTTCTTTCTCATGGCTAATTTCCTCCTTGTCTTTTCCCTTGCCTTGGGTGGCCTTCTTGGTTCTCCTCTTCTTTGGCAATTCAACAATGGGTTTCTTGGGCAACTTGCCTTTGCTTCGGAGTGTTGTAGTAAAATTGGGAGTTACAACTTGAGGCACTTTATTCCTTGATGTTCGGGGCTTTGTTACCTTTGGAGAAGAAAGCATGGCCCCTTGCCTAGGAGAGGTAGCTAGCATATGCTCTATTTGGTCTTTAACTTTACTGCTCCCTTCATCATCTTTGTCACTGTTTTTCTCCTTTTGAATTAGCTTTGTTGGTCTTTATCACTAATAGGCTCATAGTCTTGATTTTCCTTTGTGCTCTGTCTGCCTTCTTTAGATTGTTTGAAAGTTTTCTTGTCATCATCCTTCTTTGGTGAGGTGGGCTTTCCTCTTTTTCATCAAAAGTGTCCCTTTGAGGACTATCTTGACCCTCATCATAAGTGCCTTGGCTATCACATTGTATGTCTCCTTGAGGGCTGCCTTGTTCACTTTTGTCCTATTTGTTAGCCACATAATATTTTGTTATACCAAAAGGTGGCTAAATCTGTTTTGAGCCTTCAAGGAACAATTTTTCATTACTAAAATTTGTTGGCTCTTGAAGACTCCTTGTAGGCCTCATGCCTCTGTCCAAAATCTTCATTACTTTTCCTATTAATTCTGCTGATTTCCTATAAGAAACTGCTGAAGAAACCATCATTTTTCCCCTTTCTCCCACTCATAACTAACCTTCATTTACTCCCCCTTTTCTCCATATTATTTCCCTACTTTTCATAAGTTTCTCCCTCCATTCGTGAAAATACTTCTGACATGGTTTAAAACTTCTTTTTGAGCTGTGCCGAACCCCCAAAATCCCCTTTAAAATCCTTACCCTAACCTTTGTTGGCCATTTTCCCCCCTTACCCCTCTATCGTTCCCTTCCTTGGCCTTCAAATTCCATTTAAATAGGCCAAAACCCACCTTCCGACCTTAATATAGGCATAAGCCCCCTCCCGCTAGCCCCTTTCAAACCACTTCCCCGCACATGCCCCAGCGCTGGGACCAAGCGCTTAAGTCCCAAGCGCTAATCGCAATCAGAAGTCGAGCGGGTGCACAAATCCTTTGTAAATAGTCAAAACTCCGATGCGATTTATTTATAACAATAAGTCTGGCGATGCGTTCCGCACCGTTGATCTTCCGCGGAGATCTGACGGTGGAGCGCTAATCGCAGCCCCCCGCCCGATCACAATCGCAATGCTTCAAGTGTGCCCTCCGATCAATCGCAGTCCATACCTCCGATCTTCCGATCCTGCTCTCCCTCCGATTTATTCCTGACCATTGATCTAATCCTTGATCCAACGGTCCGCGCAAAATCGCATCGCAATGTTTCACCCCCTTGCGATTACCTCCGATTCATTCCCCGCCGTCGATCTAGTCCTCAGATCAACGGCCAGCGCTTAATCGCACTGGAATTTCCAATCGCATCCCCTTTTTTGCCACCCCCGATTGAGACCCTACGATTAGATCTGGACCGTCCACGTGTCCAGATCGTACGGTCCAAAACTGCTCCTCCTTATTCTTCTCCCGCTATCCTTTTTGCCTTTCTATGCAGATCTCCACCGTTGGTTGCCTTCATCCGACGGCTATGCTCCTCTCCTGCCTTCTGAAGCAGTCTAACCCATTTCGCAGGATTTCTTAATTGTTTTTTGTTTTATGCAGGTGTTTTCAATGGTTTTCCGTTGTATCACAAAGAAAAGCCGAGGGTTGGGAAAGACGTTTCCTGCGCCTTCGAAGCTACTAAAAGGAACCATTCACACGGTTGGATTCAATGATTTGTCAATGTTTCATGAGCATTGATGCCGAAAAGCCTAGCGCGGCCCTGCACATCGACAAGACACTGTTTTATTCGAAAGAACAGTTAAAGAGTATCAGTTTTGAGAATAAAGCACAGCAGAAGAAGATTGAAGACAATATTACGGGGATTACGGCTGAGACAGTTATCAAAAGCCTAATCCCCGACTCAAAACACAGTTTAAAGAAAACCTAAAGTGTTTTATCAGACAGAAAGCCTCCACCGCCACAACTTGAGGCAAATTGATTCCTCAGCTACCAAAGAGCCACCTGTCGCCTCAAACCATTCAGAACAGAGGCCAAAGTTATTTCTCGAAGAAATATCTACCTCCAGCATCGCCAAGAAGTTATTTCTGCAAGGAAACATATGAATAAATATCTGCAGAGTTACTCCAAAACATACACAGAGCATCAAAGTCAAATAAAGCTCCCACCGAGCTTTGATATTTATTGTAAACAGTTAATACAGTGTTCCACCTGTGAATTTCTTCATCGAGCCCCTCAAAAGGCCACGAAGTCTTGAAACTGTATTAATTATTCTGAGAGATCTTTTCTCGGATCACCTCCTCATCCTTCTATAAATACCTCAGAAGAAGATGAGAAATTGTTGGTTGCAGAACTTTGAAATACACTTGAGCTCGAGACTTCTATTTGTACATAGTGTTCACTGGCCCTTGAAGCTCTGTTTGTGCTAGAGTAGTTAGGTTGAATAGTGAAGATGATTGTTGAACTGAAACATTGGACTTGAAGATTGTAACTGGTTTGACATCAATATAAAAGTTGTTTCTTAGGATCCTGGTCTTTATCAATGGTGAAGTGCTTCTTTCTTTGTTAATCGTTTTCCTTCTATGTATGACATATTGTTCATTTTCCATCTATAAAGAACAGTTTAAACAGGGTTAGGATTTTCTGTATAGCAGTAACCTTCTCTGGCTGAGAAATCTTTATCTTAATGTTTTCTTCAGATTTGTTTATTTAAGAATGATTCAATACAGTTTAAACAATTAGGAATGTTGGCGTTCCCTCGTCCTTCTATTTTCTCAAACATTATTCTCGAATGTTATTTCCATTATTTGCTATTAAAGTTAGACTAGAGAAGATATGGTTTGCCCTGATTCCTAGATTCTTTTCTCCAAAGGCAGATTCTGAAAGTTTCCCTTGGTGTTGACTGAAAGCAGACTAGGTTTAAAAGTACTTTATCTAATCTTAAGTTACACTCTGTTTTTCTTATGTGTTTTCATACTTTCTAAAGGTAATTATGTGGATTATTGGATTGTTTGTCAATTAAGCTGCTTTAATAAGAACTTGCCCAAGAAGTCTATGGTTAGCCCTGTCCTTGGTTGGTTTTAAAACAGTTACTTAAGAGGCTTTTCTTGTTTGGACTGACTATAAATCCTCTGAGAAATTATTATCAGTTTCCATCCCTCCAACATTTTAATGTTTCCATTTCATCATTTAATCTCAATAATCTTGTGGTATAGATGACTTGCCCCTTGGATCACACTTGATTTTGTTGTTCAATTAAAGCCCAGATATGACTCCATAGCCCAATGGACTAAAAACCAGCGTTATATCTATCTATCTGCCAAAACTGTTCTATTTGCTTGCAACTTCTCACTTTTGAAAATTTTTGCACTTAGGACTTTCCCCTCAAGTAACATTTCATGCTCAACCATCCAAAACAAAACAAAACCTTTGGCCTTCATAACTAGCCTAATATCATTACCTTAAGCTTTTCAAAGACAATATCCATCTTTGTATATATTGGAGAGATCCCTCTCCGGATTCAGGAGGGCTAGATCCTAGAATCCCAAAGTTGGTTGAAACGATGTTAACTCTGTGATTGGACTCTCCCAATCTTGCTAATAAATTACAGAGACCTAACATTTCTGGTGACTCCGTTGGGGAACTCAAAACTCAGATTCTTTTACATTCAAATTCATTCATAAAGAAGCTTGTGGTTGGGTTCATAGAGCGCTTGCTTTATTAACCAGCTTAAGCCACCAGAACCTAACATTTCTGGCGACTCCGTTGGGGACTGAGTGTTTTTAATACCTGAGAAAACCCTTTATTCAAGAAAACTTTGAGAGTAAAAAGCAGCCTTTTCAAGCACTGCCTAAGATAGGTATTTATGATGAAACTTGTTTGAATCAGTGACAAACTAGGTAAACCCTAGGTTTCTCTTAAGACTTCATCTAACCTTGAAAAATCAGCTGGCTTAGCCATAAGAGTAGACTGCCTTTGTCTTGCAACCTTAGCTAAGTTTTGAAACAAAGTTAGGATATTCTTAACAACCACAAAACTGAAAAATGACTTAGAAAAACCTAAAAATATTTCAGATTGGAATTAAATAAACATGGTGGTGGACCATAAGACCTTTTACCTCTGAAAGGAGCTAAAAATTTCCACTTGGTGACTCCACAATCCTTGAACAGACCTTAAGACTCCACTGGGAAGAACCCTTATCATTATAAAATCATTCAAACTCAGTTAGAGGACTGTGGGATTTAAAATTGTAAAAACAGATTGGTTAACCTCTCCAAGATTGTCATATCTGGTTGAACTTTTCTTGTTTATTTGGGTCTAAAAAACGCAACATAGTGGCTTCTAAAAAGATTCACATTAGAGCCCATCCTGACCCTGATCCACCTGAGATAGTTGATAACCTAGAAAGCATCCTTAGGAAGTCTCCTAAGATTAAATCTTCAACTGTTTTCAGATCACCCTTGAGAGCTAATTCAGTTCCTGAGAATCTTACAGCTCTACAAGAATCATATAGTGGTGGAACCATAAAACGTTTTACCTCCTTAGGAGCGAAAAATTTTCCACCTGGCAACTCCACACTCTGAAACTCCTAGAAGACCAAATGACTCCACTGGTAGAAGACCCTGAACTGATTGACCGGACACAGTGACCTCTTTTCTGATTTACAAACATGATTCCGAGAATACAACGAAGATATGCCCCAATGAGTAGAGATCATATCCCTGGGTTTCCACATAAGATGCCCCAGGTGAATTGGGATGACAACCTGCCTGTTTTTCAAGGTGAAAAATTTGATTACCCTCTATTACATCTCATAAAATTTCATATACATGTATGGAGGTTGAAAGTTGAATGGCATGAATACTGCCTAATGAAAATGTTCATGTTAACATTAGAAGGAAAAGCTAGGGATTGGTATGAATGCTTAAGATCTTGTAGTTTGTTTTCTTTAAGAGATCTTGAATATACGTTCTATGAGAACTATAAAGAAAACGCTACATCATTATCATTGGGTGCAATATATTATGATCCATCGCAAAACATCACCCAACACATTATAGATAATGAGGAAGCTTGGGAAGAGATGCATCCCGAAGATCTTTTAACAACCATTCATGAGTTTAATCTCCTACTGAAAAATTTTAAGAACATAGATGAATCACTTGAGGAAGAAAACAAACAAGAAATAAAGAACATTCCTCAAGATTTTCCTGAAAACTTAGATAATGATTCATCATCCCTTATAGCCGAGGCTCAAAAAGACACCCAGCCTCAAAATCAGTCTTCACAAGAAACAGAGAACTGTTGTACTCCTGTTCAAAGGAACATAGAAACATCCTTCCCTCTGACCGAAAAAGAGATAGATCAGACTATTTATAAACAGTCAGTCTCTGAAATTTTTTGCGAAACAAACACTCTTGCCCATTCACATAAAGAACTTTGTTGTATAGATTTAGAAAGTTATCTTGTAGATCAGTTAGAAGAAAATCAAACTGATGACCCAATATGTTCGACTGACAAAATTGTTTATTCAGATGATTTTCCAAATTTCGATCAGTCTGATGATGATGATGATGAGTTCCAAGAAAAAACTAATCATGCAGGGCAACCAGCGTTTGATTGGTGTTATCATTTTCACCATCACTAGCTTGAAAGCCAAAAACATCTGTTTCAATCCATCACTAATGGCTTTCACATAATTGGAAATCAGCAGCCTTTCAACTCAGAAGGTGAAGAGAAGAGAAATAAAGAAATTTTTGAGCAAAAGGAGCTTTCTCTTGAAAAATAGGAAACCTTTAAATACTCTCCTGCTCAATAATATAATAACCTCTTCATACAAATTAATCCACTGAATACAAGCATACCGGGGTTACCAGAAGACAACACTGTTAAATATGATGAGTCCTCCAGTTCAGAGGATGATGAAGATGAAGGAGAAAAATAAATAGAAGACTATCCTGCTGTGGATATATCATCTTCTCAAGAAGAAACTTCTCCCTTCACTGATATTAGTCTGTCATTTAAAGAGCCTGAATTTATATCAAAAGCAAGCATAGATTCAAAGAAAGAAGATATTTCACTGTTTGCTATTTTGCAGGTTAAGAATGATGATACTTCCAAGCTACATACTGAAGAGATAGTCTTCAAAGCTGATGTCTTAGAAGTAGATGATCTACCAATTGTGGAGGATCAAAAGGAGAAGAATCTTCATCTTTTCTTTGTTGATCCTGTTAGACTCCTATACCAATAGGTGTCATTTTTCATGATTGTATTGATTGAACTATGGAATATGTTCAAACCTTTTTCTTGGACAAAGGTGTTCCATATTCTTGAAAAACCAAAAAATCAAAAAATTTAAAAAATGTAAAGAGGGTATACCCTAAAAAGAAAATCAAAGGGTAAAAATAATAAAAATGGCCAAAAAGTAAAAGAAATGAACCCCATCAAAAACAAAGGCCAAGGAAAGTGTGCAAGTCTAAATGCCACTACTTTTTACTCTGATGTAATAAACAAATTGTGTGCAGCTTGTCAAACTTTTGCCACAATTGGTGAAGAGTCAAACTGTTTAAACTTGACTCATTCATGTTTCAATTTCATGTTGTAGAATAGAGAATAAATATCTGACCAAACAGTTTAATCTTGGCAGATAAGTAGATAGGTAGAGTTAATAAAAGGTGCTCAACGGTTTAATCTGAGCCCTTGGATGTAATAAGGGTAGAAATAGATAGATTTATCCTGTAAAAAGGAAAAGGTTGAAAATGGTTTGCAAGTCTAAATGCACCCTAATAAAGAAGACAAAATAGACGTGTTAAACAGATAGGAGTGGGCCTGATGAGATGCTTTAAATTTTATAAGTGAATAGATCTTGCTTCCCATGTTGGTCAATTGTTTCACCTTATTTTAAGTGCCAAAGCGGGAGTGATACATGGGAGAGTCATTCAGTAACCTCCCTCATCATTTTTCCCCCTCAAGAGTTTTACTAATTTCCCCAAAAGTACTAAGGTAATTTGAGATCAAAGGGGCTCAAGGCATTTCCTTGACTTCTGGAGGGACCGGTCCCTCGGCCTAATGATCAAAAAGACCTAAGCACTTGAAATAATTCATCATTGTTATCTTCCATCTTTAACTTTTTCCTAAGTAAAATCCTATTTTACTTAGGAAACTGATGCAAAATTCCATAAAAATCCCTCAAGATAAAGGAAACTGATGCAAAATTCCATAAAAATCCCTCAAGATAAAATTGCTATTCTAAGAAGTGTTGGAGATAAAATGTTGCAATTTACTTCACTAGTGATCACTTTCTTAGATATGTAAAAATATTTTGAGTTTCCTTATCCTCTGCCATATTAACATTTAATTTTACTATATTAAATCCCTAGTGAAATCCCTTTTCCTAAGTATATAACTCCCTTTTCTAATAAATATCCCCAAAACCCTTTATTATAATGTTTTACCAAAGTATATATTCCCGCACATTGAAAATAAAACCCCGCTTTATAAACCCTTTGGTGAAATATATCGTTATACTATTAATCCCCGCCCTATGGTGAATTAGTTATGTATTGATTAATTTACCATATAATAAAAATATATATAAAAAAGCGTTAGACATGCAATATGTGTGTTTAACACCAAAAACACGAATAAAAATTCGACGGAGTCTTGCGCCACCGTGGTCCGTCCACGTGGCATTCCTCTTAAGCCAACTCCGCCGCGACCCTTTACTTTTGCATATGGGATTAATTAGTTATTTGAAATAATTAACAGCCTTTCACTTACCAATCAAAATCCTCCCGGGGCGATTAAATAAAAGTTAAATGCATTTAAATCCCGCCGGGCCCACCTTGCAACCCTCCGCATGTTTCCCTTTCCTTCAGCCGTTGGATCATTCGTTCGTTGATCAACGGTCATGATTAATCCCGCTGCCCATCCCGTGTGAGTTCTTTAACTAGCGGGGAATGGGTGGTTTTGACTAGTCATACCATCCATGTGGCGTTAAACCTGTGGAATCGCTCCCCCCGCGACTTTTACCGCCCTCGTACATAAGCGGTGCGGGCTCACCGCTTACCACTTACTGCATACCGCCGGCCCCACTTCCCTACGTCACCCCGTACGTCGATGACGTCATCACCTCGAAAAAAACAAAAACCCTTTTGACTTGTAAATAGGCCATTTTTCGTGTTTTTTCAGTTATTTTTAGTTTCTGAAAGCGACAGAGCTCCCGCTGCAATTTTCAAATTTCACTGCAAATACACCAATTTACTCCGAAATTCCGCTGCACCCGTGTTGAAGAACGTCCCCGCCATTGCTCATTACCTGTTAAAGAACCAGTTTCCATCTAAAAACAGGTATTTATCATTTCGCGCCCCGACTGCAAGTCAAGCTTAGTTTCCTTTGTTTTTTCTCTGAAAAAGTGGTTAAAATCCTCTCTGAGTCCTCATTGAAGATTTAAAACCTGTGAATTTGCTTCCCAAACCTGCAAATTGTTCCAATTTCCTCTTTTGTCAGATATCCCGTCCGGTCTGCAAGAAAAACTGAAACCTCCATTTTGAATCCACAAGAACCAAAATGGAGGCCCCAACTGCTCTAAATGTCACTCCTTTGAATGCTCCTCACCGAGATTTGGACTATTTACCTCTAATAGATGAAGATTTCCAAATAAAAGACCTGCATTTTGATGAAAGTCCCCGTTTGAGCTTCTGTCGCTGCAGAGACGAACACTCAAAGGGGCAAGATCTTATAGGGTTGTGGGAATCCAATTTCCCGAGATATCTCATCCCCTCAGTCCTTATTTTCCCAGAAATTATCCACTGCTATCATGCCAATTATGATCCAAATAAGAAAGCAGTTTTATCCCCAAGTCAAAGCGTATCAAAATCAAAGAGTATCAATGGATAAAGTGTATCAGGTAAAAGTCAGAGTGAAAAGTCAAAACAAAGTTACAGAGCAGTCAAAGGTAAACAGTAAAAATGAAGTTACAGAGTAGTCAAAGGTAAACAGTAAAAATGAAGTTACAGAGGCAGTAAAATGGTAAAAATAAATGAAAGAACTTTCACCAAAATTGAAGTTTGTCTAAAGTGAAAGTAAAACAGTCAAAAGAGCAAGAAAGTAAAAAGATGAAAAAACATAACAAGAAGGAACATTTTTGCAGAAATTGCATATTTTAGTCATAGTTTTTCAGAAACTATTGTGATCAATAAACGATGAATTTTACAAAACTGAAGGAGGTTTATGTTCGTAAGAGGACCATCTACAACAACCTCTCTCACTTTTCTAACAGCTATTATGGTTTTGGAAATATTAAACAAAGTTGGAAAGCACTTTTTGCAGAAAATTACAGTCAAGTCATCATTTTGCAGAGAATATTGTGGCCAATTAGAAATACATTTCACAAAAATGAAGGAGGTTTTTGTTCCTAGGAGACCCATCTACAAAAACCTATCTCCAGTTTTTCACAGTGGTTTTATAATGAGAGATACATGCGCATCTTTACAGGCCATTTTTCAGACTCTGTAAAACTCTGTTTTACACATATTTGTTACAGAGAATATTATGCACAGCTGGAGAGGAATTTTAGGAAAGTGAAAGAGGTTTATCTCACCAACATATTTATCCACAATAACCTCTTTCAATTTTTACATATCTATTACGGATTGAGAAATACGAAGATATCATTGGACCCCAAGTTTGCAGAATTGTTGGAGCAGAATTCACAAAAAAGGGAAGCAGTTAGTGACTTGGATGCCTCATCATCAACTAAGATTTGGATCAAATTCGAATTCTCCTCTTTGTCATCACCTATCCATCAAAAATAGTGCCAAATAGTTTGAGTGTTCTTTACTTTAGTTCTATTTATGTAAATAGTTGGAGAGATTTGTGAACCAATTTTGATATTTGTTTCAAGATATTTTAGTTTAGAATTTGTATAAATACTCCACTCTTGGAAGCATTTGAGGTGGATTCTATTACTCTGCTGTAACATTGAGATTTTCGGAATAAAAGCCTTTGGAGAAATTTACTTGTGGCTTACTGGATGACGATTTAAAGCACTGGACTTGTTGCAGGATTCATGTGTTGGACTACAGTTCAATAAGTGTTTCTACCCTTTGTCTGAAATTTTATATTAGCTTATAATAATAATTTGTTTACGAATAATTTAAACAAAGGATTGAAACGAGAATTATCTTAATTGTACTTTCTGTTTTCAAATGTGATTGTTCTTAATGTTTTCTTCTAAATTAGTTATAAGCATGAATTCTTAAATGCTCCTGCTTCGCTAATTTAAACATTGTTGATTACTATAATAAAGAATTCTTCATTGCTCTTTGTTTGTAGTCATTTCACTTCTTTCTTTTTGAACATGGTGAAAGATTCTTAGCTGCCTTTCATCCCTTCAAGATCATCCCATCCACTTTAAATTTTAAGGATTGTTCTCTGTCTAGCTATCTTGCCCTGTAATACCATCTTGTGCTTAGAATAGAAATCCAGTAAAGCCATCCTTTGAATCCATAGCCCAATGGACTGAAAACTCTCAACCTTGCCCTTAGTTTGTGGATTCCACCAATTTCCAAACAAACCCTTGAAACTATAACTAGCCTAAAACCTTTCAAGAACAAAGATAAATCATAAAGCCCTCTCACGGATCTGGTCAGCTAGATTATCTGAAAAGATTGGTTTGGTTACCTCGGAGTATAATTTCCCTCTTACACAACTTCTAGGCTTTGAGTATCCAACTGTTGTGATTCAGAATACAGATCATTTATTTGTTGGGTATTCATTTATAGCTGTGACCTGAAGATGCTGACCCGAGGAAGCCTTTGGAAATTACTTTTGCTGCCAAATGCAAAAGTAATTAAAAAACTGCTTGAATATCTAGTTTGACTATGGAACCTTAGTTTCAAAAATTTTCAATCAGATTCTCTAGTTTAATAAATCTTTGAGAAAATTTTAATTAAAAATCTTAAATCTCTTAAAGAAATCATAGAAGTTGTTTTGAAAATTCATAAAAAAAATAAAATAATCATAAAATACTCAAATTTTGGTTTCCTGAAGAACTAACTTTTTCTTCAAAATTGTTTTACAGGTTTAGATCTGATCTATGATGGTGGACAGGGATCAGACACACAAAGGTTAAAATCATCCACCTGGCGACTCCAAATCAATTTCAGAATCAAGACTCCACTGGAGGAATGAACCTCAAAGGACAATATGGAAAGATCAGGCTTTCAACTTGGATCTTAATCCAAGACATTATGTTCTTCTCATTAAGAAATTTTTTCAATGTATATTGTATTTTATAGAAGATCTTAGATTAGTTTTTAGTTATTTTCCTTTGAATTTTGTAAGTAATAATTTTCCTAATCTCTTTGAGCAGCTTTCTTATGAATCTAATGATGATCATTTTCCAATTAAGAAGCCTCAAATAATCAAGACTGATCTTACAATCCCTGTACATATCCCTGTGCCATATAAAGTTCCAGATAGATATAAGCCCCTTATTTTACCTCCTATACTTCATGATTTTCCTAAAAAATACTACAAGTATCTTCCTAGATTTGATGGAGAAAATGGTATCACGGCCCAAAAACATATTCAAGGTTTTGAGAATTATTTGGATTTATTTGAGATTGATGAAGATGATGTTAAAATCAGACTTTTTTCTCTTTCTTTGCAAAATAGAATAAAGAGTTGGTTAAAAAATCTGCCTAATGCTAGCATCTCAAATTTCCAACAGTTTATCAAACTTTTCCTTGATAGATGGATAATAAAAGTTAATCATTTTGTGATCATGGAAGAATATAATCAATTAAAAAAACATTCAAATGAAACGATACAACAATTTTCTGACAGATTTAATCAAGTTTATTATTCAATGCCAGAAAATATTAGACCTCCTCATGATTCAACTCTCTTGCATTATCCAAGTGCCTTTGATTCAGAAATAGAATTTAGATTAAGAGAAAGAAATCCAAAAACACTTGTACAGATGCAGAACATTGCAGTTGATGTGGAAGTTAATCTCCAAATCAAACAGGAAAAGTTGAAAGTAGAAGAAGAGGAAAGGAAAAACATTGCAGAGGTAAAACTCAACCTTTTGGTAAGAAAACTAGATGAAATAACACAGAAGATCACTATGAAAGAAGAATTTTTTATTCAAAATCACCATGAATAAATAGAAAAGGTTGATAGCCATGAACAAATTGCTCTTAATTCAAATTATCATAAATCAGAAAATGAATTTACAAATCAATATGAAGAAGAGGAATCTGCTGTTCTAATGTGTATGTTTGATGACATTCCTTATTTTGATGATTTGCCTAAGTATGATCATTATGATGATAATTATGTTCTCCAAAGTCAAGCTAACTTTACAGAGATATCAGAAGCTAGTTTGGAGGATGAAGAAATGCAGTTTCAGCAGATTGAAGACAGTGATCAGCCAATACAGATCAGCCATGAGAGTGAGGAAGGAATAGCAGAAAATGTGGAAATAAGTGAAGGTTCTTTACCTCTTTGTTTTTCTTCATTTCAGTTCATTAGAGAAAACTATCATGCCATCAATAATCAGCAATCTTTAGGAATTGTGATTGACAACAAAGAAGATAATGAAACTATTGATCAAAATTTTTCAGTTTCACAATTGCAGTTATCAGTTCCCATTGAAATAAATGATCAAATGACACAAGAAAGTTCCATACCACTATTTTTCGAACCATTTCAGCTTTTAAAGGAAATGTGGTATAACATATTTAAAGAAAAGAATGGGAAACTTGTTGAAGTTTATGAAGTCCCATGGAATTTTATATGTCATAGGTTCCAACAATTTTCCCAAGATTTTCAGGATCCAATAGCAGATATGTTGAATATTGAAGGCATTCAAAGCATTCCTCTATTAACTAACTATGATTTTCAGAATCAAGATGATAAGGGATTCAACACTCAAACATTACAATCATTAGGAATATCATCACAAATCTTATCTGAAAGTTTACAGGGAGATAAAGATGAAAATAGCATTTCATATTCATGGTATGGAGGCCATCCAGAACAGATGTACAGTTGTTCAAATCAGTTAAACATCAGTGTATATATTTTGGAAGATCCTTTTGTACAGTTTCTAGAGTCAACAAAGGAAATCAAGTGTTTCCTTATCCTCTCATTTGTTGACAAGTTTCTAATAGGTTGCAGAAGTTCAATTTTGATAATCAACAAGAAAATGCAACAAAATCTATCAAAGTACATAATGCTTGAATGGTTGCATTGGCTATTTCATTTTACCTAACTAGCAGTTGAACAGTAGATTGAGTAGGTAGATGAGTGCTAATAAGCTCAGAATTTTGAGCATTTTTTTAGTTTTTCAATTTTTAGCTATTTTTGATCTAATCCTTGATCCAACGGTCCGCGCAAAATCGCAATCGCAATGCTTCACCCCCAATTTCCGATCCCCGATGCATTCTCCACCGTTGATCTCGGTCTTAGATCGACGGCCTGCGCTCAATCGTAAATTTTCCTCCGATCGCAATCGCAGACCTTCCCGTCTCACCCCCGATTGCGATCCGTCGATTCCATCGCAACCGTCCACCTGCTTCGCGATCCGAAGGCCATCGCACACCCTTGCGATCCCTCCGATTCATTCCCTGTCGTCGATCTGGTCCTCAGATCAACAGCCAGTGCTCAATCGCACTGGAAATTCAATCGCATCCCATTTTCTGCCACCCCCGATTGAGATCCTCCGATTAGATCTGGACCGTCCACGTGTCCAGATCGGACGGTCCAAAACCAACCCGCCTTATTTCTTCTCCCCGCTCTCATTTTCCTGTTTTGCGCCGATCTCCACCGTTAGATGTTTTTATCCGAAGACTACGTTCTTTTCCCCTCCATCTGAAGCAGTTTAAACCAAAAACCGCAGGATTTCTTAAATGTTTTATGTTTGATGCAGGTGTTTTAAAAGGTTTCCGTTGTATCACGAAGAAATGCTGAGGGCTGGGAATGACGATTCTCATGCCCTCGTTTCATTAAAGAGAATCCATCCACGAGGCTCCATTCCATGTTTCGTCAATGCTCTATGAGTATTGATGCCATAAGGTCAGTCATTGCCATTGTGAGACTGCTTGCGTTTCAGTTTTAAAAGTATGAGTTTTGAAAAGCATTTCAGATGAGAGTGAAACCTTGATTACAACAGGAGTTATGGCTAAAGCTGATTATCAAAAATCAAAGCACAATCTGATCTCAAACTCTGATTTAAAGGAAAACCTAAAGTGTTTTATCAGACAGAAATCCTCCACCGCCACATCTGAGGCAAATTGATTCCTCAGCTACCACCGAGCCACCTGTTGCCTCAAAGCATTCAAATAGAGGCCAAAGTTATTGAAGAAAATCTGATATTCGCCTCCAGCACAGCTAAGAAATTACTCCACACAGCGTACAGAGCATCAAAGTCAAATAAAGCTCCCACCGAGTTTTGATATTTATTGTAAACAGTTAATACAGTGTTCCACCTGTGAATTTCTTCATCGAGCCCCTCAAAGGGCCACGAAGTCTTGAAACCGTATTAATTATCCTAAGAGTCTCAGATCACCTCCTCATCCTTCTATAAATGCCTTAGAAGAAGATGAGAAATTGTTGGTTGCAGAACTTTGAAATACACTTGAGCTCGAGACTTCTATTTGTACATAGTGTTCACTGGCCCTTGAAGCTCTGTTTGCGCTAGAGTAGTTAGGTTGAATAGTGAAGATGATTGCTAAACTGAAACATTGGACTTGAAGATTGTAACTGGTTTGACATCAATATAAAAGTTGTTTCTTGGGATCCTGGTCTTTATCACTGGTGAAGTGCTTCTTTCTTTGTTAATCATTTTCCTTCTATGTATGCCATATTGTCCATTTTCCCTCTGTAAAGAACAGTTTAAACGGGGTTAGGATTTTCTGTATAGCAGTAACCTTCTCTGGCTGAGAAATCTTTATCTTAATGTTTTCTTCAGATTTGTTTATTTAAGAATGATTCAATACAGTTTAAACAGTTAGGAATGTTGGCGTTCCCTCGTCCTTCTATTTGCTCAAACATTGTTCTCGAATGTTATTTCCATTATTTTCTATTAAAGTTAGACTAGAGAAGATATGGTTTGCCCTGATTCCTAGATTCTTTTCTCCAAAGGCTGATTCTGAAAGTTTCCCTTGGTGTTGACTGAAAGCAGACTAGGTTTAAAAGTACTTTATATGATCTTAAGTTACACTCTGTTTTTCTTATGTGTTTTCATACTTTCTGAAGGTAATTATGTGGATTACTGGATTGTTTGTCAATTAAGTTGCTTTAATAAGAACTTGCCCAAGAAGTCTATGGTTAGCCCTGTCCTTGGTTGGTTTTAAAACAGTTACTTAAGAGGCTTTTCTTGTTTGGACTGACTATAAATCCTCTGAGAAATTATTATCAGTTTCCACCCCTCCAACATTTTAATGTTTCCATTTCATCATTTTAATCTCAATAATCTTGTGGTATAGATGACTTTCCCCTTGGATCACACTTGATGTTGTTGTTCAATTAAAGCCCAGATATGAATCCATAGCCCAATGGACTAAAAACTAGCGTTATATCTATCTATCTGCCAAAACTGTTCTATTTTCTTGCAACTTCTCACTTTTGAAACTTTTTGCACTTAGGACTTTCCCCTCAAGTAACATTTCATGCTCAACCATCCAAAACAAAACAAAACAAAACCTTTGGCCTTCATAACTAGCATAATATCATTACCTTAAGCTTTTCAAAGACAATATCCATCTTTGTACATATTGGAGAGATCCTTCTCCGGATTCAGGAGGGCTAGATCCTAGAATCCCAAAGTTTGGTTGAAATGATGTTAACTCTATGATTGGACTCTCCCAATCTTGATAATAAATTACAGAGACCTAACAATAACTACTCCATATCATTTCTTTCTGTAGCCAATTCTTAGCCATTCCGGTCTGTAAAACAGAGGAAACATCTGTGGAGTAAAAACATCTCTTTAACAACCATTTTCACCATGAGCAGAGGAGCAATAATTTGAAGGTTGAAAAGATAAGTTTTGGGTCTCATAGTAAGAAATGAACCAGTTGGAACCAAGTACTTGGAAGGCTATCCATAAATCAGAGAAATGCTACAGTAGGCTGGGTGGTTGCAATTTTTGGAAAAATTCAATGGTTTTCACAAAGAGGTGACTAAAACATTTGCACAGACCTTTAATGGAGCAGAGGTCGAAATAGGAGATGTTAAATTCACCATTACAGAGGCTTTAATTGCAGAAGCAATGGAATTACCCAGGCAAGGAGAAAAGTGGTTCAAAAATAGGGAATTTCATAACGAGGCATGGAGGCAAATACTCAAAACACCAGGTATGGATGTTTCCATTTTTAAGAAAGGTATTCCTAGCTCGGCACTAAAGAATAAATGGAGGAACATGTTGCTCATTTTGAAAAAATTTATAACTTGTGAAGGAAGATTTGGTACCCTCTATGTTTATCATATTCGGTTAGTGATGCATTTCTTAGAAGAAGAAATCAATTTTCCCTTTTTCTTACTTCATAGCTTAAAGAGAATTGCCTCAAATGCTCAAAAGAGGGTTCAATTTCTGGAAACAACCTTGTATCACCATGGGTTAGTCAAAATCTTAATTGAACATCATTTGGGAAAAATGGGAGATAATTGGGATGAATTTATAGTGAGGAATCACTTTGAAGAACCCAGGGAATCTCCACCTAAAGGCAAACCTACAAGAAGAAGCAGGAGAAAGGAGATTTCCAAAGCTGTTTAAACTAAAACTGGTAAATCAATACAAGAGGACAGTGAAGAGATGATTTCTGAGAAATTGGTTCAAATTAAGAAACAGCTTAAGAAGGAGAGAATAATAAGAAAATATGCCAAAGATAGAGGAGAAGGGCCATCTCAACCGAGATGGAGCCACAGGCTTAGAGGTATACTAAAGAAAACAGAGGTTAGACAAACTGCAATCATAAACATTGAGGATGAAGAAACACCTACTACTAGATCACCTGAGTATTAGTATGCAGAGGATTTTGATGAAGGAGCTCCTGAAATAGACCCAGCACAACAAGAAATTTACAATTATGTTGAGACACTAGAGAAGAGAGCTTCAGAAAGTAGAGACAGAACTGCTAGTCCACCAAAATCTACAATTGATATGCTAAGAAGAGATAAATATGAGTTAGAAGTACTTAATAGGCATATCAAGAATGAGAATGAAATTTTAAGGGAGCAGCTTAAGCTGAAAGGTGATATGAATACAACTATATCTCTACAAATGAAAAAGTTGCACAAGGCCAGCGAAAAATTGAAGAAGAAAAACAAAAAGTTAAGCAGTGCACTTACAAATTTGAGATTCAAATTAGTTGTTGAGCCTCAAAATTGTGCTTTCTTTCATCTTACTTTACCTCATTTTCCTTTGTCCATTGCTATCCTAGACCCAATTGATCAATGAATTTAGTTAAAATTACTTTTAGAATGATTAACATGACTGACTTGCTAAATTTTTGTGATTTTTGCCATTGTAATGCATTTTGACCGGAACTAGCTGCAGAATGCAGACATTCCGTAGCTAACCGGCGATTCTGCAGCTGTCTTCACGTTTGAGTATGTTCCAGGTGGCCTCTCAAGAAAAACCACATATGGGCATATTCCACGTCATGTCTACATGGTTCGTTGCTCACCATGAAGGAAGAAACGAATTCTGGGTATGGTTTTGATACGTGGGAACACATTTAAGAAGGCAGACTTCTAGTAGGACTGTCTCAGTCTAGATGTCTTTTTCCTTTTTATGCAGCCACTTCAAGAGTCCTAATATGATTTCGATGAGGAAAGACAATGATCCTGAAATTGTTGCAAGTCTTGTTATTTACATTTGTTATATAAACACTTGGGAAACCGAGAGCTAGGCTAGATTTTGTTCTAGATTTTGCTTAGATTCTGTGCTACATTTCTGAAGACGCAGAGTGCTCTATTCAAGTTATTTCATCTTTAATGAAGCAGACAGTGTTGTTTTGAAAGCATTGATTTGATTTGGAGTTAGATTCCGTCAGGTGGTAGAGGGCCCCTGCCTCTTGCATGGATTTATTTGCGTAATTTAGATAAGTATTCCAGCTGCCTTTACATTTTTGAATTTGAATTAGTAGTTGTTTTCATTAGCTACTGTGGTTATACTCATTCTAAAAACTCTTCCAAAAGAAGAAGCTTTTCCAAAATATTATAATGATGAATGAGAAATGGCTATAGTATGGTAGGATTTAATTGTAGTCTATTTTATTCACCATCACAGTTATACTTATGCTCAGCACTCTTCCAAAAGAAAAAACTCTTCCAAAAAATCCTTATACTGTCTTAAGCACAATTGTGATCTTGAACGTTTTAGTTGTGTGTTTTCACTAAGTACCATAGTTGTTCTTGCTCTTAAACGCTTGTCAAAAATATCATAATGATGGGTAGGAGATGGCTATGATATCTTAGTTTTTCATTGCTTTCAGTCTTTATGTTTGCATTTTCACTCAATTACATAGTCGGGATTGTTCTAAAAACTCTTCCAAAAGAAGGAACTCTTCCAAAATACCAATCATGATGGACAAACAGACTGTATAATTCCATAGAATAATGCATGATAGCTTAGTTAGGATGCTCCGGAGTTTAATTGCACTTAACTCATGCTCAATTGTTCTGTTTTAAGTTTGATAATGACTTGTAGCTCAGCATTGTTTTAGATTAGTGACATTTTAAGTTCATTTTTACCTTAACTCATTGCATTTGCACTCCATATTCAGTTGCCATTCACTGCATATTAGACTACTTCAGTTGTTAAACTTAACAAAACAGCCTTCATTATTTACAAACATCTTCTTGTTCTAAAATCTATAATTGCTTCATAACCACAGGAACAGAAGACAATATCATTTTAAGGCCTGAAGTATTTCTGCAACTTCCTTATCATCTCACAAACAAGCATTTCCTCAAAAGACTATTTCAAAAATCCATAACCTTTGAGTGAAGTGTAGTGTCATTAAACCAAGTTGCAGAATAGAGTTAGGAACTAGCTTTAGAGTAGAAGATCTTATGATGGTATAAATGTTTTATTCCAAATTTGCTTCAAAAAATCTCTAATCAAGGATGAAATGTTGCATCATTATAAGTTAGTTGTTCAAACTGTTTAGTTAGGAGGATTTGCATATTTAGTTGATCATTTCTCAAGTTGAGTTTATGTTTTGAATCATTTCCTTAGAAGTCATTATCAAGCTTTATTTCTGCTTAGTCATAGTTTAGATTTAATTCTGCTTCAGTGTTTGCAATTGCATTTGTCATTTGTCATCAACCAATTAGGTTTTACTCTGTTTTTAATCACCAGCTCCTTTCCATTAGCTTTCTAGTCATCTTTCTTGTGAACATAAAACCACCAAAAGACCAAAAACATCATAAATCATCACAAAAGACCAAAAACAACATAAAACACTACACACAACGCATTAAGAAACAAGCACCTAGGTACATACAATACACTTCACTTCAGCAGTTTACCAACCCTGGTTGACAATTAAATGAGCTCAATTTAGGAGACTAGATTGAGACCAAACATTTTGGCGCCGTTGCCGGGGAAGTGAAAACTAGGTAACCTTTGTTTTTTAGCATCCAAAAACAATTATATGCGTAGGGAGAGAGATTCAAGGGGAATATTTATAAGCAGCAGAGGCAGAAGTTTGATTTCTAGAACACCACTTGTTTCATCTAGATCCAGAGCTAGTACACCTTCAACTCATACCCATATTCCATCCTCTCCTAATCCTGGACTTCTAGAAGATCTAAGGTCAACTATTCCATTAGAGAAACCTTCCACTTCATCCACTAAACCTGCCATAGAAGAAGATCTAAAAACTCCTGTTAGGGACACAAACCTTTCCACTTCCACAGGAGAGTCAACCATGGCAGAAGAAGAGGAGGAGGAGTTTTTAATGGAGAAAACACACTATTTGGAGGTAGAGGTAGAGGTAGAGGAGAAGGAGGTAGAGGTGCAAATGGAGGAAGAGGTAGAATAGGAAGCTCTTTTGGGTTCCCTATACTTGATGAAGAAACCAATACAACCATGAAAAACATTTCACCCTTTGTCCTTCCAAACTTCTATGGACTTAAAACTGAAGATCCAGAAACTTTCTTATTTGAATTTGAAGTGCTGTGTAGAACTTATGACTACCTACAAGATGCTCAAAAACTGAAATTATTTCCTTCAAATTTGAAGGGAGCAGCATTGAAGTGGTTTATGAGTCTAATCAGTAGTTCTATTAGAACATGGGAAGACATGAAACAAGCATTTCTAGAGAGATATCTGGATTATTGTATGCCGGTTAATCATAAGGAAGAAGTGTTCAAGATGTTACAAAAAGAAGATGAAAACTTAGAAGATTTGTTGGAGAGATTTAATTACAACATCAAAAGGGAAAAAATGGAAAACCTAGATCAAGACACCTTAAAAGCTCTTTTGTTGAAAACAATTAGGTATGAATGGTTGGATATCCTTAACATGATGGGAAAAGGGGATATATCACAGCTCACATTACCTGAAATATCTGAGTTATGTATCAACCTTTCAAGAGGGAAATCTAAAACTGTCAAAGGTCCGAGAGATCCTGCTCTTGCAAGAGCAAGTAAGTCTGCTTCTGGGACAGTAAGTAGATCAGAAATAGGTCACATGCTTGATGATTTTAAATCTGACATCTTAGGGAGTCTTAGTGAACAAATAGACACCCTTAAGATACAAAATAAGCAAAAGGCTGAATCTGATGCCTTGGCAATATTTTGTCCCAAATGTAGAAAGAAACATGCCTTGAGAGAGTGTCCTTTGGATGTAAAAGTTGTAGAAACCTGTGTTATTTGTTCTGAGAAACATGAGACCAAGAATTGTCCTTCTCTAAGACACCTTAAAATCTCTTTTGTTGAAAACAATTAGGGATGAATGGTTGGATATTCTTAACATGATGGGAAAAGGGGATATATCACAACTTACATTACCTGAAATATCTGAGTTATGTATCAACCTTTCCAGAGGGAAATCTAAAACTGTCAAAGGTCCAAGAGATCCCGCTCTTGCAAGGGCAAGTAAATCTACTTCTGGGACAGTAAGTAGATCAGAAATAGGACATATGCTTGATGATTTTAAATATGACATCTTAGGGAGTCTTAGTGAACAAATAGACACCCTCAAGATACAAAACAAGCAAAAGGCTGAATCTGATGCCTTGGCAATCTTTTGTCCCAAATGTAGAAAGAAACATGCCTTGAGAGAATGTCCTTTAGATGTAAAAGTTGTAGAAACCTATGTCATTTGTTCTGAGAAGCATGAGACCAAGAATTGTCCTTCTCTTCCTGGTCTCAAGGCTGTTTTTCAAGAAGAAACTCCTACAGATTCCACAGAGTCTCTTAAC